>OX578138.1:67851036-67858536 GCA_951213105.1 Amaurobius ferox
GATCAGCGCAAAGAGGCTTCAATGTCTCGAAAAATAAACTGTTTTAAATGCTTTCATGGACATTTTTTTGGAAGATAAAGATCTTGCAACAAACAACAGTTAAATTAATTTATGTTTTTGAAGCTTTTAGGCTGTACAAAATAGTGGATTGCAGCTCAAATACAATATTAAATTCCGTTGTGATACTTTGACGATATATCAAAATTTACTCTCTTCTTAGAATTGCCAATTTTGAGTTGTTGCACTATCTGCTTAAGTAGCAATAGTTTTGCTAATACTTTTGTTAATTATTACTTTTTACTTGCACTACTTTATTATATAAAAATATAAAACTTACTTTACGAACATCTCTTACAAGATATTGAAGGGTATTATTGGGTCCATAACGCTGAAAAGAAAAGAAAAATAAATTAGTTGATGAAGGATCTCTATATCATTCTATAGTCGACAACAGGAATGCCAAGATGTTTGAGTCTGCTTGTAAAAGCGGGAAGTTTTAGGCAGCGACAGTATTTTATGAATGAAGGACAGTTTTATTAGACACAAAGCTTGTGAGAAAATGTTTCAAGTTATTCTAAGAAACGACTAGGCAGATAGTGATTATTTTTTGCAAGTAGTTAGAGGGCATTGATAAGAAGGACATAAAAATGAAAATCAAAAATAGGTGCTGTTGTTGAGGAATTATCTTAAAAATGGACGGCTTAATGTTATAGTCCATTATATTAGAATCGGCGGCTCCTTTTCTTCTTTCTAAGGTAGAAAAGGGTACTTGTAATCTTGAGTCGCCGATTCTAAAGTAATTTAACCATAAGCCCGTCATGTTCTCCGTGTCTAAAATACTTTGGATTCAGTGTCTGAGTTTCAACGTCGACAAGAATACTAAGCTATCTCCCTGATCCATTGTCTTGTGCAGGGTCATTTGCTTTATCTTCTGCAAAGTCATTCCGTCACGCATAATAAAATTAATAAAGGTATTGCGAATCTGCCAAGTTCAACATCTTATACTAGTGGTTATCGTTACTGAAACTACGACCAATGTTACATATTCAATGTATATATTTTTACTCCAATTCAAAATATGTGTTCAACAAAGGTCTATGTGTTCGTGCTTCACTAGAAATCTTTAGTAAAGTTTTGGTTAGTAAACTTTAATTACGCCTCTGTTTATGTCGCTTTTTAATACCGATATCAATTTTGACAAAATAATTTGATTAAATGGAATAAAATATTAGAAAAGGTATTAAGACAATTTTTGAACATAAATGTAATTATATTTTCAAATCTAATGCCAGTGCACGGTATCTTCTAGTTTAAGATAGTTAAGATCACTAAACACCCCTTAATGGTCAATATATATCGCTAACTTATATCTTTATTATTATGAATGTCATTTTAACTCTAATTCATATATTATATATAGATATGTTGACGACTTAATTTGTATTAGTATTATCCCCTTAATGGTCAATATATACTCGCTAACTTATATCTTTATTATTATGAATGTCATTTTAACTCTAATTCATATATTATATATAGATATGTTGACGACTTAATTTGTATTAGTATTATCCCCTTAATGGTCAATATATACTCGCTAACTTATATCTTTATTATTATGAATGTCATTTTAACTCTAATTCATATATTATATATAGATATGTTGATGACTTAATTTGTATTATCATTGATGATTCATTCCTATCCAATTAATATTGATTTTTATCCATCTAACCTAGAATTAATTCCTAATGAGCCTAGCGTTAGTCAAACTGTAAATTTTTTTAGACCTTAATTTAGATATCCTCAATAATCATGTAATCACCAATCTATATGACAAAAAAATTCTTACAACTTCACTATCATAAAGCTGCTATCATATCAATCTTGTAATTCTATTCAATTGTTTAGAAACATCATTTTAAACCAGCTATTTTGAATACATCGACTTTCTGATCCCCGGTTTCATTTTCTCCACATCAATAATCTTAAACGCATTTGTCAAAATTACCAGAATCCGGAAGTATTTGTAAATAATATTATTAATAATTTCAAATATACCACGTAATCATTTTACACATGCATTATTTATCTTTGATTGGATAACTCAATTTTGAGAATTCACCCATTCTTATCACCTAACTTACCACTTGGCCTGAGTCTAATACTGTTTACTATTTTCGAATGACTGTTTCCCACTTTTCCCGAGTCCTATACTGATTACTATTTTTGAAAGTCTCCATACATATTATGTATCGTTCAAATGTGTTCATTCCGGTGCCCACTCGCATTGACGAAGTGAGGTGAAATGCGCAGTCGCTTGTTCAACTTACACGCGGTGGCAATGCTTGTGAGTTCATATTATTTTTCTGATTTGTAATTCAATTGATTTATTTTTCTCCTTCTACTAGCCAGTAGACAGTTCCAATGGTGTCTATAGTTAAATACTATCGCCATTGTCAGAAACTGGCTATTCTATCGGTTTTAATTCGAATTGTATGGCTGTCCTGATGAGAATGCAATTTCGAACTAACCGCCATTTTTGTGTAGTTTCAATTGATTGCTCTCTATGTCTTAATCTTTTATCTTGAGCTAATTATTATTGCATTTTCTCCTTTTTGCCGTGTTTTTTTTTGTATTTTTATTTATATTTATATTTATATACTTTTACTTGTGAATTTTGTATCCTAATATTCTTCTCATCCCCCTTTACCATTGTAGTGATATGTTACCTTCTATCTTTATCCTTAGTCTAGGTCTATAGTTACTCATTTGTAACAGATATGCTAGTGATGGGTTTTTTTGTACATACAGTAGTTTATGCGCAATTTTCGATTAAAATCTTTCAATTTATATATATATATATATATATATATATATATATATATATATATATCCTAACGCTCTGATATTGCTCGGTTCAATTATTGACCTCTCACTCGTTGTAGAAGGAGGAATGTTTTGCTATTGACCATTATTGAAGAGAAATGTATGTGTATAATGTATTTAAAGAAATAAACATTATTATATATTTGGGAAATGCATTACGAAAAATATTGATTTAGTGTTGAAATGTCTTTCACTTGATGAAAATTAAAAACAACATTCATGATATTAGATTCTCACATACATTACTAATAAAACCGGAAGTAAAGATGCAATTGCTCAAAAAAATAGAAACTATCAATAGTTAGGTTCTTATTAGAGTTAATAAGAAACCTTCAAAGAGTTTAGAGCTAATAAGAAACCTTCAAAGTGTAGAGCTAATAAGAAACCTTTGAAGGTTTCCTATTAGAGCCCAGAATTTATTAGAATTGCGATTTAAAATTCACCTTGTACATATCCTGGCACTATGTGTTTGACAAAACGAACCTAATATTGGATCTGGATCTAGAATGGTATCTTTGTGTTCTACTTAATCTAAATGATATTTCGGTAAGGCACTAGTTCAATAGTTAATAGTTCATGATCAGTCTAGAGCTGTTATTCTTTTTTCGAATGATTATCGCTTGACATTTCTTGTTTCAATTTAAGTCGCTTTGTTAATGTTTAAAAATTTCTCTACCTTTACAAATGGTTTAAAAATCATATGAAGATCAAACACATTGTGCTGTTATATAAGATTACTTTAAAACCATTTTGCGTGCTAACAGGAGCAACCAGACACTAATCTGTTCCGATAGTCAAGCTGCTCTTATGGCCTTAGGGAAGTCTACTATGACGTCTTCCCTTGTCTGGGAGTGCTATACTGCATTTTGTAATATTGTTAGCAATAATAAAGTCATACTTTACTGGGTGCCTGGACATTCGGGCATTCCAGGAAATGAGCTGGCTGATGAATTGGCTAGAAAAGGCTCAAGTACTCATTTTGTTGGTCCCGAGCCGGCTTTGGGTGTTCCCTATGAACTAACTAGAAGAACTGCCTATGGCATCTTCAGAAAGCTTCAGTGCAAGAACTGGCATAATACTAAGGGCCAAAGGTAGGCGAAAATTCTCAACTGCAATTGCTCTAGCTTATGTCAGAAGGAATTATTCAGGCTCAGTAGAACTGGCATCAGAAGGACTCTTTACTGGACACTGCACCCTTAAAAGACACCTTAATATTATGGGTGTCACGAAAGATTCGCTTTGCAGAGATTGCAACTATAGTGAAGAAATTGCCGTACACATTCTCTGTGAATGTGAGGTGTTCTCCGCCCACAGGTTCGAACATATAGGTCGACATGTGATTGAACCCTGGGAGTTGTATGACATTCCTGTCAAGTGCCTGCTGATTTTTGCTTCGGCTACTGGCCTCTTTTCTTAAGGACCTTCGTTTGTTGGGGTAGTACAATAGACTTCTGGTCGATGTGCTGGACTCTTCTGGAGTCACCCACTTTCATAATTCATTTTACGTGCTACATTTGGCAATTACGCCAACAGTATTTCACTAGCTTAGGCAGAATTTTGGGTGATGGTGGTGAAGGGATAGCCTAACAGGAGCGCCTACAATTCTCGATTTCGTTTTTCAATATGAACCTTCTGATGAACAAAAATCAATTTTTAGCCAAAGAAAATAGGGTGGGTTAAGACCACACGCGATCTTCCCTGACTACGTCACTGTGCTATTTCACTATGCTAAGATGAATAAAGTAAATGGAAGATCATGAAAGAATACTGACCAGTTGCAAGTGATGTTACAACTGACAAATCACTTCTTGTCAGCCATGCTAGACGGAAATGTTGCATTACCGTTTCATGCTAAATTATGATTTTTCCGCTGTTAGAAGTTTCTGCTAGTGCAACTGCGTATATTTTTAAAAGCTACAGAGGCTGTTCGAAGGCTATTGTGCGGTACCATGCTCACGATATAAGGTACAATTTCTCAAAGGCGTACCACCATATTTTACAATTTCTCATAGGCGTACCACCATATCATATCTTATAACGGTACCATGGCTGGGTTCATTACCACATTGGCGCTGATTCTGTTCAACATGGCGACATAAACAACTGTAACGTCACATTGTAACGTATGTGAAAATAGTTCATACTCAAAACTAAAGAACAAACGTTTGAATCCGTAGATGCAGAAACACATTTCTACCTTATTCTATACCGAATTCTGTTATCGATTTTAACTCGAATCCTCTTTAGGTTTCAGAATAAAAGAATAGCAAATACGTAAGCAGTTAAATATTGAAGTTCTTTTGTAATTAGTAAATCCGGTTTCTTCAATGTTTCTTCAAACATTTTCTGATCAATATTTCGGAAGCAGAGAGTAGCAAATTAGAGTTTGACGAAATATCAAAGTCCTAATGTAATTATGTGAGTTGCCTCAAAATTCCTCCGGATGACGAAAAATCTATTAATATTTCAAAAGAACAGAATAATAAATCAGTGATTGAGATGTATTCTAATTACTTTGTTCATTCTTTCCTTTCGTAATATTTGTTTGAGGTGAAATATTTTGTTAGAGCAGTATGCATATCTGGATATAAATTTTTTTTTGATCAGACTGGCGAAAGAAAGAATCTGAAAGTAATTATTTCGTTAGTCAATATCATATAAAGGCTGAATATGGTATCAACCAGGTTTACAAAAAAGAAAAAGTCTTTTTCGCCAGGATAAATCAGACAGGGTAGCAATGTCAACGAGGGCAAACACGCGTCTGTCTGATATATGATGTTAAATGGGAGTGTATTCCAAAATGTTAGAGGACGCTCCCTACTACTGTGATTATGAACTTGGCTTTTGCAACTTTGCATACTGTATGAACTTGTAAAACGCTATGAAGCCTCTTTCTCCCCCTCTAGCTTTCGTCTCTTTTGAAGACTAGACTGAGAAAATGTCCTTACAGGCAACCTTTCGTGACTATAGGGTTGCCATATGCCGAAGTTCGAAGAAAAGTTGCCAAATTTTTGCCGAAAAGTTGCCAAAATGAGGGCAAACACGCGTCTGTCCGATAGATGATGTTAAATGGGAGCGTATTCCAAATTTTAGAGGACGCTCCCTACTACTGTGATTGTGAACTTGGCTTTTGCAACTTTGTGCATACTGTTATGAACTTGTAAAACGCTATGAAGCCTCTTTCTCCCTCTAGCTTTCATCTCTTTTGAAGACTAGACTGAGAAATTGCCCGTACAGGCAACCTTTCGTGACTATAGGGTTGCCATATGTCGAAGTTCGAAGAAAAGTTGCCAAATTTGGAGATGTATCGTCAATTTGGCGACAGTTGGCTACTTCTCGAAGGTTCGAGAAACATTTCGAAATAACGATTATTCAACGTCATATTTTCCAGAAGTTCCTACAGAGAGTCTATAAAAGGAGTCATAACTCAGTTGGATAGCAGTTGACATGATACGCGTTACATTGAACTTGGATTTTTGTCAATGTTTTGAGAATAGTAGCAGTTGTTTTGTGAAATAAACCTGTACTTGTGAATAAACATCTTGGTAATCTATAAATTTGGACTCATTATTGTATCCTGAGAGTACATCCACGAATCCAGAGGATACGTCGTAACAATATTAAGCTAAATTGAAAACCGGCTACGCGGTAGGACTGAACTTGTCAGTTCCACTAGAAGTTCGCAAAATTGCAGAATCCAGTTTCTTGCTGTCATTGCAGGTATAGATTATTCCATGCAGGCGAGTGCATAATTAGCCGTTTCCTAAATGCTGTTCTCTTCAATGATACTTGAAATGTTTTGCAGCGCCCCCTAAAGTTAATTATGTGATTATGAACTTGCTTTTTGCAGTTTAGTGTAGCCGGAGCTAAATTTTTATGAAACTGAGAGTCGGCTATGTAGTAGGTTTGAATTTATCAATTCCCATGGAAGTCCACGAAATGGTAGCATATAGCAAGCTTCTGGCTGCCATTGAAAATATTATTTATTCCACTATTAAAATCGGTCCATGGATAATGTTATATTCAAAGGGAGTGTATTAAAAATGCTTAAGAACATAATCTGCCGGTGAATTCTGTTATTACATAAATCTACATCTCTTTGTTACATCTTGAATTCATATTAGCTACTACATCAGGAGTGGGTGTTTTTCTTTAAAAATGAAACAGAGAAAAGTTTTGGTCACCTGAAAATATATTCTCAATTATAGAGAGTACTCGAAATCACCAACTTCGCAGAGCCAGAGTTTGTTACTAGAGAAAATGCTTGACAGGCGAACATTATAGCGTTGCGATAAAAATGTCTACATCTCAAGGTATTTAATGCTACATTATGACTAAGATGACATATACGCGCTACAAGTACAAAAGACCAAAGGCAGGATAGCCCAGTGGTCAAGGCACGGGAATCCCAATCGGAGGATCCAAGTTCGATTTCCGGCTTTGCCCCAAACTATCCCCGAGTTTACGCGGATTACGGGCACGTTAAATCTATGGGTCCAAAAGTCCTTTTCAGAGGTTGGTGGCGGGGAAGGATGGTATGGTCCTTGTGGATGTCGTCCTCACTGGGTTGAAGTCTAAATTTGGTGGCACTGCTCCGGCTGTCCAAACAAA